>CM021107.1:285464314-285482780 GCA_007115665.2 Sequoiadendron giganteum | reverse complement strand
AAATTGAGATGTACCCCTAGGTTCAAAGCTGCATCTTGAAATTCAGATGGCAGATTGAGACTCTCTTCATTTGCAACTACCTAACTGCATGAATGAACTGCTGGTTCTTGTTCAATTTCTGTTGCTTCAATGTTTTCTGGACAATATCCTTCTTCACTTGTTGGATTGGGGGGTATGCTTGCAGAAAAGGTGTCCACAAACTATCCAATTTGATCCTCATTCCAACTTGCTATCCTCAAACATGTTTCTGCTGCCATGAATTGTGCCTCAGCATCAGCTGTATCACCCTCTGTTTCTGCTCCCAATGTGGTTCCTTCCTCTTCAACCATGAAAGCTTGGCTTGGCCCCATATCGAAGTCAAGTGCATGTCTATTCAATGGCCAAATTCCCGTTCTTCGAAAACCACTTGCAATGTTATTAGAGGCCAAAGCTTGTGCAAAAGCTTTGCTGGCAAGTGTTGCCAACTCTACCCTTCCAATGTCAAGTTGAGGATTTTTAGACAGCCATATACTCCTTTGTTGTTTGAAGTAGTTCTTAAATGGTGAGAACAGACTAACATCAAGGGGTTGCAATGTGCTGGAAGTGTGAGCAGATCTATTCCCATAGTCTTTGCTTCTTCAATCGTTTTGAATGCAACATGGCTGCCATGACCATCAAAGATGAGAAGTTGTCGGTTGGATGGTGACACCCCTCCTAGGACATTTCTTGCAAAGTGTTTTAACCATTCCACAAATAATTCTTTGGTCATCCAAGCATGCTCTTGGATTGCCATGCATGCCCTTGGCTCACAGTTAACAATATAGTTTCTAATGTTCCTTTTGGACTTGAACAAATAGTAACCAGGTATAGCTTGACCTGCTGCATTAACATAAGCTAGAACAGTGATCCATTCTCTGCTTTTAGCAATTAATTGTGGAACACATTTCGTCCCTATTTTTGCAATAACTCTCATTGCACAGTTTCTACTAACCTGCACACCTATTTCATCACAGTTCCATATTTTGTTGGGCCCATAATTATGTTTGTTGTACAACTCCTCCAAGTTATCATAGAATGAAGAAACTATTTATGGGCGTAGCATTATAGCTTGATCTGTGTCCAGTCCTTCGGGTGTTCGAATTGTTAGATCGAGATGCCTTTGACGAAAGTCAACCCACCATGACCTCCCTAGTATCCCATTTTTGAATGGGTTAGGCCTTGCTCCAACCATTTGGGCCACCGTTGACTTAAGTTGTGACACTTGAAGGCCATGGCCAATATTAGCCATATCTTTACACCACTGCACAATTTCGGCTTCTTCTTCGTCAGTTAGGATTGTTTGGGGCCCCCTTTTTTTTGTGGATGTCACACCATTGAGCCATGCCCACAAACTGCTAGGCGGGATTCCCCATTTGATCGCTGAACCTCTGATTGATATTCGATTGTCCTCAACATCTGCAATGGCTTTTTCCACGTCATCCATAGACCAAGTTTTCATGCATAGATCTGGGGTTGTCACATGGTCAGCAGCTGTTGGTTCCATTTCTACCTCAATATTATGAACAACAGGTTCAAAACCATCATTTTCATTGGTCTGTTGTGCATTTTCAAAAATATCTTCCTCGTTGGTGTTCACTGCTGGCTCTTCATCAACAACATCTGGAACATTGAATGTCACTCCACAAGGTACTCTAATCACATGCCTCCCAGTCGATCTCTTCCTCTTCTGGCCTGTTGCCATGATTGTTAGTGATCCTGTACATTGTAAGCCATAAAGAGTTAGAAAACTGTGATCCTGTACATATAATTAGATAGATATAATTACAAAGAAAATCACTGATATACAGTGCAAAATAGAAAACAGTGCTAAATGTGTCACTATTAACATTTAAATAAAACTATTATATCATTCAAATCCGCTCAAAAGTCAATGGGTCTAATTCATGTTGGCACCTTAAAAAATCATTTTCCTGCTTATTAAAAATCACTCCTACATATTAATCTCCTTACTTTAGTAGCAGACACCAAACACGTTACACCCTAATTAATCTTCATTTGGAGTCCGATTTAAGCATATGAGTAATATTTTTTTGGTGGGTACCCCATTATTTTCCATCATTTTACCGCGTGCTCTCTCTGGAAGGTTCTCATGGCGATGGAAGGCATATATATATATATGTATGTGCATACATACATACATACATACATACATTCATAAATATATATGTATGTATATATGTATGTATGTATGTGCATACATATAGACATACATACATTCATAAATATATATGTATGTATTTGTGTATGTATGTACATACATACAAACATACATATATATATTTATGCATGTATGTTTGCACATACATGAAGACATATATATATATATATGTGTGTGTGTGTGTGTGTGTGTGTGTGTGTGTGTGTGTGTGTGCACATACATACACACATATATATTATACGGTAAATGAAAGAAGCTGTGCTATATTCAATAACAATAGGATATAAATTTTAACAGAAGTAGATTGTTTACACACTTGGGTTTTCAGAAGTGTGCACAAGAAATTAACCAAGGGTTTCATAATAATAATTCCTCACTTGTAGGAATACACTAGGGTTTTCAGAAATTTGCAGACATCTGGTCAAACCCAGGAAATTCCTCATCATTTTTGGAGACAATATTATGAGACAGTCGAGTTTAGCAGGTCGTATTTAATCACTTAACCCCAAAAAAACCCGTATTTGGAAAAACAAAACAAGGGTTTTCACAAAAAATGGTGTATACTAAATGGGTTTGCCGATTTACGCTCGTATGCACATGGGTTTTTTATAACAAGGTCGATGCAGACCATTAATCATTGTTTGCAGACATGTGCACAAACCCACAAAATTCCCCTATCATTTCTACATACAAAATCATGATACAATGGTCTTTACAAGACCGTGAGTATGCGAAAAAACAAGGAGAGGAAATCATTTATATATATACGTATGTATGTATGTGCATACATACATACATACATACATACACTTTGAAAGGAGAATGATGTTTGTTGTTACCTCACACCATGGATATACAACTTTATATATACATACATACATATATATATGTATGTCTGTATGTATGTATGTGCATATATACATACATGTATACATACATACATATATGTATACATATATATATATATATATAAATATATGTATGCATGTATATATGTATGTATGTATGTATGTATGTATGTGCATGCATACAAACATACATACATCCATACATGCAATGTGGGAGAAAAAAATAGTAGCATGACCCAACAAAATAAAATAGCACACGACGAGAATGCGTGTAAGAGGAATGATTTATTTCATAAACAAGCAGTAGTAATTTTTCAATCATCGAATAAACCCTTCATGGGTCATGAAAGATGTAGAAGAAAATGATTAACCAGTACCATTGTTTGCATTTTCAAAGGATAGTTAAAGGAAACAAACATATATATCATTCTGCTCAATGAACAAGAGACAACAGACACATAATTTGTAAATGAATGTATAAAACATTGCACAGATTCATTTACAATTTGAAACACACTGCTTAATATGTGTTTTACAGGTATATATATATAAATAACATTGTACACATTCTTTTACAAATTCAATAAGATGGAGAAGAAAATGATTAACCAGTACCATTGTTTGCATTCCCAAAGGATAGACAAATGATACACATATATATCAATTTGCTGAATGAACAAGAGACACAAAATGTAAAATGACAAATATATGTATGCTGGCCTACTGTATGTGCAATGGAATGTATAAAAATATAAACAAATGCTAGTCTATTGTATTGGACAACCAAAGGAAATGTATTGAAATGCTAGTCTCTTGTATTGGATAGCCAAAGGAAACGTATTGAAATGCTAGTCTCTTGTATTGGATAGCCAAAGGAAACGTAGAAAATGATATAAAATAATTGTTGCAAAACTTAGGAGAATTCGTTTTGCAGATCTTGTAAAGACAGCAAAAAAGACCTCTCATTTACTTATAAAGTAAAGTAAAAAGATAGTGCATAAATATAAATGTTAAATGAACAGTTCATGAAAGTAAGAAGACACTGCATAAATATAAATGTTAAATGTGCAGTTCATGAAAATAACTATAAGTAGAATGTGTATAAAGTACCAACCTGAAACTGCAAAGGAATGTGCAGAGGATGCAGAGAATAAGTTGTCACAGCCTATGCAGAGGATGCAGACAATAAGTTGTCACAGATAACAAATGAAACTAGCTGCTTTCCCCCTCTTATTTAGGAATTCGAATGTGGCAATTGAATGCATTCAATTTGGTTGTTGAGTTTGAAATTTGAATTTGTTTGAAAAAATGAATTTGTAGATGCCAGTTACGTAGGTTTTTATAGATGATATGAGTGAATTCTGCATTATATTTGGATTTGATGTTTATTTGGGGAGCCTTACACTTGTATTTAATTGTGCAGGTACCTATAGGAAATGAAGTAAATACATATATCTGTCAGGGAGTTTGTGGAAGACTATGCATTTCAAATCCCATAGAATTAATAGGAGATTGTGATTATGTCATGTAAAGCACCATTAAGTGTGCATGTGTAGTTGTAAATATAAAATGTAATGAGGGACCAAATTTTACAAGTAGGTGTATTTGTAACAGTAAATGTTTTAAATTAAATTGTAAATGAGCCTTTTTATGTGCAAGTTGACTTTATTTATAAATGAAAAAGCATGTTTAGCTGTCTATTATGATTAGTGAGTTACTCATTGTGTTATGAGCAGCTATTGGTGTTGTTGTAATTTTTTATTTGTTCAAATAAAGTTTTGTACTGGGTCAAAGTTAAATTTTTTTTGGGGGGTGGAGTGAGCATGGAGGTGGCGGTTATTCAATGGGGGGCGGTAACTGGGTCTTCTCCCCTATGATATATTATTGTTGGCACCGGCCTACGTCGAGTATTTCCTCACCTAACTTCTGACTATAGCCATAACCTACAACTAAAGTACTTGCGTGATGGAAAGTCCAATCTCTACACCTTAATTCTCTTTCATTCAGACTCACATTAAAGTCGTCCTCTTTTACCATCTGAATATTAATGGTGAAGTGATTAACCTATTGAGAGTCTTGAACAAAAGTCATCAAAATAGATAGGCTCAACTCATGTACTCACATGCTAAGCAATACAACCCAAATCACGATGCTTCAGTCAATAGGATGACTTACATGGGTCTATAGAAGAGAGGGAATTGCGTGGTCTGTTTGAGCAACAACAGAGGGTATGGGTGAAAAGACTTACACCGTTTGTACCTATGCTCTGGAAAGGGAAGAAAACTTACTAAGTTAATTGTGTGGGCATCAAGGTATCCGAGCAAAAGATCATGTCAATTTTTATAGTTGAAGAGTCATCGAACCCAAATCAAGGGTTTAAAGTTATTGCTATCTTTAAGCTGAAATGACACGCCAACAAGCGAGTGCCAATGGTAAGGGTTAATTAACTGTCTTAAAAAAATATGGTTTGTTGGAAAGAGACTTGGCCGCATCAAGAAATCATTGCCAAGAATAAAGTCATTGAAGATCTGCTTGCCACTGTCTGGAAAAGAAAATTAAGGAAGTTTCTATCCCAAAGAAAACATATGTACAAAAATTGAAGGTTAATCCCTATTGGGAAGGGAGGCTGAGGGTTGTAGCTTTTTGTAGCTAAAGGGATCTATACATGATATTTCCTATAGTACATGATAGTCTTTTTTTTCTTGTTTCTATGTCTTTCTATTTTTCCAAGGAAATTATTTTCTGGTGCTATTTAGTCGCCACTCTTCCCCACAAAAGAATGGATGCAGGAGATTTTAGTGTTTCTTTGTTTTCCTTTATATTTGATGTGTTGGTTCAAAATTTTGGCCAAGAAGAGGCAGTTATAAATTAGGTGCAAATTTTTTCACGAACAAACTTCTAAAAAAAAATAGACCAAAAATCTTAGGTTGGCATAGCATAAAATATAACAATAAGAATGCAGATTTAAAGGAGGAAAATAGGTGCGAATATGAGAGGGGAGAAGGGGCTGCCTATGATCTAAATCTAAATTAAATAACACATGATCGAGAGGATGACAAAAGATGCAAAGGTAAATGAATTTGGAGGCTGTATCGACCACATGGAAGGAATGCAATTGGTCTTGAAAGACTGTGAGACTGGTAAACGAGATTAAAATTATAAGCAACTCTAAAATAGTTTCTTTTCTTGCTGGCAGATTGAAGGCCTGCACAAAGGCTTAACCTTAGAATATTTCAAAGGAGAATGGAAACAAAGGCAACACATGAATGGAATTGAGAGGAGGCGCCAAGTTATAAATAGTAAGAGCAGTTTGTGAGAAGGAAATAAAGGAGATGATTTGAGGAAGAAAGATGACCATGAAGGCAATGTAGGAACTTAAGCAGGGACAGTGGAAATTGTTGAAGAGCAGCGCCATACTAGATGGCATATAAAGTATTGCAAATATAGATATTGCATGAGGAAGTGGAAATATGTAGACAAAGAGGGAGGCAACAAGATTGAGGGTGCAAAAGTAAGGAAAGAGGCTTGCTCTCCACCCTACTATAATGGCATCATGGAGCCTCGTGGGCTCTAGCCATACCCCCAAGAAAGAAATTTATTAACTCCAAGATGATAAATGGAGTCCTCTCAAGATTTTACAAAAGAGTTAAAGATACCACAACATCTCATTGCCTGCATAAATAAATTTCACTCACCATACTCAACTAGTATCCATACAACCATACTATTTTCTTACAAGAAATCTAAGAAGAATGGGAAAGGGAAAAACTTATCTCTTTTCTTTAGATGAAAGGTTAAACTCTTCTATCCTTCTTGCCTCTCCAACCAAACCATCTTGCTCACTATATTCCCCAAAAAGGTGGACTCCTCTCTTCTCACTCTTTCTCCATCTCTACTCAAGTTCTCCAAGAGGAGAAGTGGGTAGCACCTAACTCCTTCTTACTCTCCCAATATATAGAAGTTTCAAAAATTGCAACTCTTGGATGGGAAGGTGTGGAGTGTACCTCCCTCATCAATGAAGGTCCTCTCCCCATTAATGAGAACATGCATTCAGACAACCACTCCATCTTTCCTCCCCATCCTCTTCACAAAATTTGCCACTCTCTATTATGAGATCTTTTCAAGGGTCAAATCATGTTGCAGGGGAACTATTATATGCCCACTTGACCCCTACCACTTTTGCACCCTAACCCAAAAATTTGACCAACTCTCATTAAAATCCCACTCAAGGTTCCATCTGAGTTTCAAACTTAGCTAGGGGTTTTCAAGACCTAATCCCCACTTACACCTCACATAAATCCCAACTAAATGCCCTCAAAACATTAGCCCTCCAATACATTAACTCCACTTGTTTCTAGGCCCCAAATGGGGTCAAATTTATATCCTCATGAAGTAGCCTTTTGATTCGCCCTTGATGGTCCTCACTTCTCATGCTAACACCGTTGCCTTCCTACACATTACCAGTGCGATCATAAGTATCAATTGTGTATCACATTCATCTATTAGCTAAACATTCTAAGCTTTAACTATATAATAATCCATTTAGAATCTCAATTTTCAATCCACAGTATAAGAGTGCAATCCACCTTCATGGTAGTGACAATAGAACAAAATATCAAAATGCTATGCAAGAATATTGCCAAGAGATTACCTTATTTGTTATCCACAACATACTTAATCATCAATTCAAAAAAAACACAAAACAAATTATGGTACATATGAGACGGGGTCTTACACTACATCACATCTCGTATACTTCTTTCCGTAAATAATTTTCCTCCATTTATTAATCTATCATCTCAAAACATAATGAAAGGTAAGGTAGTGCCCCTCTTTTCAAAGAGAACATAACCTAATCATGATAAAAATAATTATTAAGACTATCGTTGAGGCATTATGAAAAAGGCATGTCTTAGAGGAATCAAAATATTAGCTTGACTAAATAAAAAAATAACTAACTTGTACCTACGTATAACCCCTTCTTATATCCCATTCTTTAAAAAAATGTCAATCTTTAAAAAGTAGCTCATCTTATGTATAGATTTATTAAGGATTTTTTTTCAAATAAATGACATATTTTTTTAATAAAGGAATTGAATAAGAATTTAATTAGAATTAGAATTATTTATTTAAAATCATTTTTTAATAAAAAATATATATTCACATTTATGATTTTAATATAAATATATAATTTTTTTATTTAATTATATTTTTCAAGGTATAATCTTATATTTATTTGGGTGTTTGTGTCATTCAAAAGTTAAAATATGACATGTCATCTATTTATTTAACATTATATATAAAAGTCGTAAGATTTACACTCGATGTCTTTCACATGATCACTTGTAAATTCAATTCCTAAGATGATAACAAAATCATTACTTTGAAGTTGACCACAACAATTTATCATTAATGATGTTGATGAACATGAAAGTGCATATCATGTATCACTCATAATATAAACTTGTTCCTAATGTCTTTACAAAAGAACCTTGAAGATCATAAAATTCATTCAAAATATATATTTTATTGATATAATTAATGCAAGTACAATTAAACATATGTTCATCTAATCCATATAGTGTAGTAATCCCAAACAAGAAGTAACATAAAATTATTACGATTATAGTGTGAAATCAACATAAAGCAAAGAGATGTTTCCATATATAGTCGAGATAACTTAATAAGAATAGACTGATACTAGGTACACCATATTTATAATAAAATGAAACTCAAGGTAGATAATCTACAAATATAAAATGTTTTTTATTGTATCCAATTATTCTAGTTATAATTCCACTTAGATTAAGCCCAAATAAATTAAGAAGATTAACATAACTACATATTCTTTCACCATTTATAACTAATATCATTTTAAAAGGAGTCTCCAAAGACTTTGATAAATTTTACAACTACTAGATCATAGCAACTAATCAAGAACCATAACAGAATAGTGAATGGAATCCTAGAGATATATTTCATTATCACACAAAAATCTTAACTATTAACTAGAGATATCCAATTCATGACAAATATTTCCACTCTAGTTGTAAGGAAGCTAAGGTAGAAGAACAACTTCCTACACTAATATTGAGAGGATGATACTGCAAAAAATTATAGATCTTTACAACAACTACAAATACTTGAATAAAAATAAACATAAATATCATGCATACCACAACACAGTGATTTACATGGGGAAAACCCTTTCGGGAGAAAAACCCCACACTCCAAAAGTCACCCAATATATGTTGCAAGTATGAGTAGTTGGTGTTGTCATCAATGTCAACAAGCCTATGTTTGTGTTGTCATTAATGTCAATTGGTGGTGCTTTGATTAGTTGCATTATGTTGTCATTAGTAAGTGTTATTGGTGTAAACCTCTGGTGTTGTTTTGATAAGCTTCTACTTATGTATGTTGTTGGTTTAGTGATGATGAGGAAGTACTGAAGATGATGAGTATGTGTCTTTGGTGCTTGGTTTCCAAGTGCTTTTGAGAAAATTTGAATAAAATAAAAGAAACAATGTGTTGTAGAGGTGGTTTGGTGTACAAAGTGGTGTTCTAGTTTGGCTCCACATTTATTATGTATTGAATATTTTCTTGTGTGGTTCGGATATGTTGGTTAGATGTGTAAAAAGGTTATATATCCAGGATTTCTTGGTTTGAATTATTGTGCAAAGAGAGTTGTGTTCACCAATGTGTGCACTGTATGTTGCAGTGGTGTCTAGGAGAAATGGTTTGGCTATGCATTTCTCCACAATTTGGTTTTTGGTCTTCAATTTTGAAAGTGTGTTGATAACATGATTATATCTACCTACAATCAAAGTTGTTTGTGGGCTGGTGCGTCAAAAGGTGGTATCTTATGTAAAAGTGTGTGGAAGGTTGTCTGAGTGTACTGGGTGTGTACATTCTTCAGGTGAATTTTTTTGCAAAGGAATTTTTTGGATTTAAGGGGGTTTGTGGAATATTCTGGATTGTGTTCAAGTGGTATTTGTTGTCTATGAGTTGTCTTTGGGTTTAAGGAAGCATGCACTTAAATGTTAATGGTGTTTACACAGGTTTGGTCGAAATTGGGTGTTTAAACTAATTGTGGATTTGCTTCAGTGATTGTGGAAGTGTGGTGTGATGTGTATCAGTGGATTTAGGTATGCTTTAAGGTATGATGTGGTTCGCTTTCATTCCTTTCCACCACGAGAATGTTTTGGTGTTGACATAATTTGAATTTGCATGGTTGACATGCATATCCGACCTTGGAGATTTTTTTCAAGGTTGAAGATGGTATAAATAAGGGTTGAGTTGATGAAGAAGTGTGTTGTGAAGTGCATGATGCGAACTATAGAAGTGTGAAATGCGAATTTGTGAAGTATAGTGTGAACTTCAATGAGTTAAACTACTGAAAGCAGTGAGCAGAAGGTGTCTACAATCTTCAGGAAGGTTACAAATGTGTTGGTGATATTGTGGTCATTTTTTCTATTGCATTGAGATGGATTTCTCACTGTAACATTATTCTTTCTTCTTTTATGTAATCTAGTAGCAAGCCCTTCTTTCTTTTGGGTAGTGAGCCCACTGGCAGTGAGCCTTTTGTATTCGGTGTTGGAATTACTTTATACTATCCGCTAATCCTCATCGTGGTTTTTCCCTTCTTGGGTTTTTCATGTAAATTTGGTGTTTTATTGTGCATGGTGTTGTTGTGTTTCAATTTTATGTTATTTTATTTCATGCTAAATCATTCTAAAAAAATAAAGGTCAATTTAGTTGATGTGGATCTAAATGTTTATGAGGGTTTGAAGTTTTAATGTAAAACTGATTTACCCCTCTCTCAGTTGTTTTGTGTGCATTCAAAAATTGGTATCAAAGAAAGGTTCCTTGGAAGTAAGGTTAACTGCTTGAGGTAGATCTGGGATGGCACACAAGAGGGATGCTCCTTTATTTGATGGAACACACTATGTCTTTTGAAAGACAAGGATGGAAGGTTTCTTGGTATCTCTTGGATTTAGAGTTTAGAAGTTTGTTGAGACTAGATATACTATTCCTACTGGTGGTTTGAGTACTGATGATGAGATCAAGGCCTATGGGAATAATGGTAAGACAAGGTATGCTCTTTTATGTGTTCTTTCTAACATTGAACTCGTGAAAGCTATGAATTTGAAAACTGCTAAAGCTATCTGGGAAAAGTTGGAAAGTATATATGAAGGAGATGTTAAGGTCAAGCAAGCTAAGATGCAAAAATTAAAGATCACATTTGAGAACCCAAGGATGTCTGAAGATGAAAATATTACAAGCTACATGCAGAAGATGGATGAAGTTGTCAATTCCATCAGAGGCCTTGGTGGAAATATTGAAGAAGAGGAAGTGGTAAAGAAGGTACTAAGAACTCTGCCTAAATCTTATAGTAAGAAAGTTTATGCTATTAAGGAATTTCAACATTTAAGAAAATATTCTAGAGATCAGTTGTATGGTGCTATATTTGCTTTTGAAATAAGAGAATTTGGTCCAAGTAATACAAAATTTGAGATTGATTTTAGGACTGGAGAATCAGAAAATATTGAAGAATTCTAGATGAAGAGGATCTTGATGATCTATTGAAGAAAAATTTGTGAGGAGAATGAAAAAGGGTACTCGTAAATACATAGGTAAGTTTCCTTTTAAATGTTTCAGTTGTGGTTAGATTGGTCATTATGCTTCAAGATGTTGAAACAAAGCTTTAAATGATAAGAATAAAGAACAAAGGTAAACCAATTAAGAAAAGTTATTATGTTAGAGAAGATGCTAGTATATTTGATGATGAATCTGATTATGCGGATAATGAGGATAGTGAGTTCTTGTTCATGGCTATTAAAGATGGAACTAATTCTACTAACTTTGAGAGATGTGTGAAGGAAAGTGCTCTAGAAGTAGGTAATAACATTAAATGAACTATGGTGACTTTTCATGCTAGAGGAGAAGAACTATTGGATTACTGATAGTGGATGCTTAAATCATATGACCGGTGACAAAAATATGTTTTATAAACTTGAAAAATATGAAGGAGGTCTAGTGAAGTTTGGTGATGATACATCTACTAATATATGTGGAAAAGGTTCAATTATTTTTGATGTTCTTTATGTTTAAGGGTTTGAGATATAACCTCTTGAGTGTTGGAAAAATGTGTAGCAAAGGATATAAACTTTATTTCAAGATGATGGATGTGAGATTAGAAAAGGCTCTAGAACTATGGTTGTTGTTGGAAGAAGGACAAATGAAAATGTTTATCAGCTTAAAGGTGTTGATGGTCATTGCTTTATGACTCAAATTAATGAAAGTTGGTTATGGTATAGAAGGATGCATCACATTAATTTTGATAACTTAGTGAGGATCAGTTCAGTTCAAGCTCTAAGAGATCTACCAAAGATCACATTGCCTATCAATGTTGCCTGCAAGGAATGTAAAATTGGGAATCAAGCAATACGAAGTTTCAAAGTAAAGGAAAAATCTACTATCAGACTATTAGAGCTGGTGCATACAAACCTTTGTGGTCCCACTAAAGTAAGGAGTTTCCAAGGTTATGGGTATTTCATGCTATTGATTGATGATTATTCTAGAATGACATGGGTCAATTTTCTCAAAGAAAAATCAGAAGCTCTAGATAAGTTTAAAACATTCAAAGTTATGGTTGAGAATGAAATGAATATGCTAATCAAATGTTTGAGGTCTCATAGAGGTGGAGAGTTCACCTACAAAGAGTTTGACAATTTTTGTGAGAATCATGGGATAAAAAGGAATTTATTTGCCCCCAAGACTCCTGAACAAAATGGAGTGGTTGAAAGAAAGAATATGACTATCCAAGAAGCTGCAAGAACAATGATGAAAGAGGAAAACCTATGAGAATTTTATTGGAGAGAAGAAATTCATACTACTATCTATATTCTTAACATAGTTCAAGAAAGAGAAAATAGTGCAAAGATTGCCTAGATGAGTTGTGGTATGGAATGATTCCTACTGTAAAATACTTTAGAGTGTTTGGAAGTAAGTGCTATATCAGAATAAATGAAGAGAACATAGGAAAGTTTGATAGAAGATCTGATGAAGGTATCTTCCTTGAACACTCTACAAGAAACAAAACATCTTGGTGTTACAACAAGAGGCTGAAGAAGATTATTGAAAGTGCAAATGTCAAAGTGGATGAAGAATTACAAAAGAATTTTGTGCTGATAGATGGATATGAATCAAATGACTCCTCTTGCAGAGATAATGACAGAGATGAAGGTAAGGAAAAAAAAGTTTAGATTTATGAGGGAGGAGCTTTGAAAAAGATCCTTAAGACTCCTAAGTATGTGTAGAAGAATCATTTTGAAGATCAAATCATTGGTGACAAAATAAAATGTGTCTTGACAAGAAGAAAAGATGCTATGGATGAAGAATGAGTAAATCTATGTTTACTTTACAAAGTTGAATCCAAAAAAATGATTGAAGAATGTAAGGATGAGTATTAGATCAAGACTATGGAAGAAGAGCTAATGCATATTGAAAAGAACCAGATTTGGGAACTTGTCCCAAGACCAACAAACAAGAATGTGATTAGAACTAAATGGGTATTTTGAAACAAACTGAATGAGAATAAAGTAGTAAGAAACAAGGCAAGGCTTGTGTGTAAAGGCTACTCACGAGTTGAAGGAATAAATTTTGAGGAGACATTTTCTCTGGTGGAAAGAATGGAAGCTATCAGAATGTTTTTGTCTTTTATAGCACATAAATATTTCAAGGTTTATTAGATGGATGTAAAGTATTCTTTCTTGAATGGTGAGTTGGAAGAAGAGGTATACATTGAACAACCGAAAGGATTTCAATTATTAAAAAAATTGGATATAGTTTGCAGATTGAAGAAGGTATTATATGCATTGAAGCAAGCTCCCAAAGCTTGGTATGCAAGGTTGGATAAGTAATTATTATAACCAGGTTTAATTAAAGGTATTGTAGATAGTAATCTTTATTTTAAATTTTAAAAAGATCAAATCTCAAGATTGTGGTTGTGTATGTTGATGATATAATATGAGGAAATGAAGCTCTGTGCAAGGAATTTGCAGAAGAGATGCAAAAATAATTTGAGATGTCTATGTTTGGGAAGATGAATTTCTTCCTTGGGCTACAAATCAATCAGATAGATAAAGGTATATTCATTTCAAACTATGGTTACTAGTTGCAAACTAAGTAAGAATGATGAATCTCCTAAGGCTGATAAGAGAAAATATAGATCAATGTTTGGAGGATTGTTATATCTAATAGTTACTAGACCAAATATCATGCATGTAGTTTGTCATGTGGATAGATTTCAAGAAGATACTAGAGAGTCACATGTTGCAACAATGAAGATGATATTTAGATAATTGAAGGGTACTCAGGAACATGGTTTGTGGTATCCAAAGGATATTGATTTTTCTTTGAGTGCTTATATAGATGTAGATTGGGCAGATTATGTGGATGACAAGTAAAGTACAAGTGGTGGCGTATTCTTTCTTGGATACAGATTGGTGTCTTGGTTGAGTAAAAAGCAAGATTCAGTATCTTTATCTACTACAAAGGAAAAATACATTGAAAAAACATCTTGCTATACATAGGTGTTGTGGATGAGGAAAAAATTGAAGGATATCAAAGTGTATATGATGAACCAATTTATATATTTTGTGATAATACAAGTTCTATTAACATTTCAAAGAATTCAGTGATGCACTCAAGGACAAAACATATCGCAATTTGGTATCACTTGTTGAGAGAGAAGGTTGCAAAGAATGAAGTGAAGCTCGAGTATGTGCCTACAAAAGATTAGCTTGTTGATATATTCACTAAAACTATTCGTAAGGATACTTTTGAGTATCTTCGGGAGAAGTTAGGGGTTATTACCCCTCCTTCCTTGAACTAGATGCATAAGGATATGCATAAGTCCAATGGATTTCAAGATTCATTCTTTGTTCTGGACTGATGTTGGAGGTTTCCTCTCAGGGGGAGTAGGTAGTGGCTTTGTTGGTTATTGTAGTCAGGGGGAGTAAGTATTGATTTAGGTTGGTGTTGTCCATATGTATTAGAGGATATGTGCAGTGGTTGATGGTTGAGATAGTTTTTTGTGTACTTATAAGGGGGAATATGTAGAACAATAAAGAGAGAAAGTATGTATGTTTGATGTCAAAGGGAGAAAAATATGCATATGTGTTTCCATTTTCCATTGATGTAAAAGGGGGAGAAAGGAAGCAATGTGAAAAAGGACTAGTCATGTAAGGGGGAGAGAGAGAGTAATGTAAAAGGATCAGTTGAGAAAGAAAGAAAGAATAATGGAGCAGTATGTTGGTGATCAAAGTTGTTTTGGTTTTTCACATCATGTGTTGCCATCAATGAAAAAGGGGGAGATTGTTGCAAGTATGATTAGTTTGTGTTATCATTGATGTCAACAAGCCTATGTTTGTGTTATCATTAATGTCAATTTTTGATGCTTTGATTAGTTGCATTATGTTGTCATTAGTAAGTGTTATTGGTGTCAAACTTTGATGTTGCTTTGATAAGCTTCTATTTGTGGATGTTGTTGGTTTAGTGATGATGAGGAAGTACTAAATATGATGAGTATGTGCCTTTAGTGCTTAGTTTCTAAGTTATTTTGAGAAAATTTTAATAAAAAAAGGAAACAGTGTGTTGCAGAGGTGGTGAGGTGTACAAAGTGGTGTTTTAGTTTGGCTTTGCATTTCTTTTGTATTAATATATATATATATATATATATATATATATATATATATATATATATATATATATATATATATATATATATGAAGCTTTTTGATTGAAAGGTTTTGACTGACAAGCTCTCAATCCAATACATCTTGGTTGAAATGTTTTCAATCAAAAACTGTTCGATCGAAAAGGTTTCGGTCAAAACCGTCTATGTTGCATCCTTGTTGGCAGCCAACTCACCCTTTTTCAATTTTTTTTGAAACTTTCAACTTCAAATATTTCTTCAATCATAATGATTTTTTTTAAAAACACCCTTTTGTAGAGCTCAGAGTAGTGAATCCAAATATATATATTTTGATATTTTGAGTAGTTTTAATATTTTTTTTTAAATAATGCAAATAGGTTGTTAAAGTAAAAAAGAGGTTGATTAGAAATTAAAAAAATATATTAAAATTTTGAAAAATATATGGTGCACTAGAGGATAAAATCCTCTTCAAAAGGGTATAATTTGTTTTTTGAAAATGATAAAAAAAGTAGACAATAGTTGACGTCAAATGAAAACTATTAAATTCTAGTAAGTTTGAATTTAAAATATTTTTGATAATATAAGAAACATTTTCAGGGTTCAGTACCCTTTACATGATGAGCCTCAAGGGCCAAAAAAGATCAAGTCCAAGGACAACGACAAAAAAGCCAAAACAAAACCAGACAAAGCAGACTAGCAGCCGACCAAAACACCCAACAAATGGAGCAACAACAAACTAGCTAGCATTCTCCCAATTTTGAGAGAGGAGGTTAACAATATCCTCCCCAACCTAGTAGAGACCTTCCTCCGTAGCCTTCTTATCCACCTCGTCCTTAAGCACAGTAGAGAGGGTGCCAGCCACACAGTGGATCAACTTGTCAGTAAGCCTAGACAGACTGTTGACTTTAAAATGTTATTACTAGAAATTTTTAATATTAATATAATATACTTTATATTTAATATAAATATTATATGTTATATTATATAAGTAAAATATTGTTATTAATAAATAATATATTATAATTTTTTTTGATGGATTATTCTAAGGGAGTTTTAAATACCATATTTATTATAATAAAACTACAAGGAGTTAAGAGAATTATATACATCTCTCTCTCCCCTTCCCTTTGTACTTTTGTCTATCTCCACTCACCCTCTCTCTCTCTACCTACATTTCTCTCAATCCATCTCACCCTACCTCTCCTTCCCTCCCACTTTCCCCCTCTCTCTACCTCTCTCTTGGACCCTTCCCCCTCTACTTCTCTCTATATCCCCTACCTACCTTCATCCCTTTCTACTTCTCTCTATATCCCCTCTCCTTCCATCCCTCCAAACATATACCTCTCTCCACTTATCCCTCCATTTATCCCTCACTCCGTCCCCCCCTCTCTCTCTTCCTCCCTCTATCCCTCCCACCCTACCTCTCCCTCTCTCTCCCTCTCTCTCTCCCCCCTCTTTCTCTCTCACACACACACACGATCTCTCTCTTTGTACCTTTTGCACCCTACCTCTTTATATCTTTACCTACCTCCCTCTCTTTATTCCTTGCACCTTACCTCTCTCGACCTACCCCTCCCTACCTCGTTCCCTCTCTATCTCCATCCCTTCCTCTCTATCTCCACTCATCTTCTCCATCTCCACTTAACTTTCCTTCAATCCATCCCACCCTACCTCCCCCTCCTTCCCAACTTCCCTCTCTCTCTACTTCTCTCTCCTCTTCCCTCTCTACTTCTCACTATCTCCCCTCACTCTCTCTACCTACCTCTCCCTCTATTCCCTCCACCTTAACTCTCTCTACCTACCTCTCCATGTATCCCTCATTTCCTCTCTCTCCCTCTATCCCTCCCATGCTGCCTTGCTAGACCTCTCCCTCCCCCATCTCTCTACTTCTCTCTATCTATCCTCTCTCACCATCTCTCCTAACCTTCCTCTCCCTCCCTTTGTCCCTCTTTCCCTCCTCTCTCTCTCCACCTATCCCCCCCTTTATTGCTCTCTCCCTCCTTCCATCTCTCCATCCCTCTATCTCTCCCACCCTACATCTCCATCACTCTACCTATCCCTCTCTCTACCACTACATCTCCCTCCCCTCCCCTCCTCTCTCTCTCTCTCTCACACACACCTCTCTCTACCTCTCCTTCTCTACTCTAATTCTCCCTATCTCACTCCTTCCATATTTCTCTCCTCCCTCTATCCCTCCTGTAACTTACCTCTCCTATCTCCTCCTTCCCTATCTCTCTCCTCTACACAAACTCTCATAGACACACACACAAACTATCTCTACCCCTCTCCCACCCTGCAATTCTACTCAATTCTACCTATCTCTCTGCTATACATCTTCTATTCCTTATAATCTTACTCTCCCTCCTTCCCTCTCTCTCTCCCCTCTCCCTCCCACCCTACCTCCCTATTCCCCTCCCCTTCCCTCTCTCTCTCTCATACACACACACCCTCTCTCTCTACATCTCTCACACATAGATACAATCAACCTCTCTCTCTACCTCTCCTACCCCACCTCTACCACCCTAAATCTCTCTCGAGATGCATACCTCTCTATTCCGTGCACCTTACCTCTCTCTCTCCTCCCCTCTTTCTTTCCCTCCCTCTATCACTCCCATACTACCTCTCCCTATCTCCCTCCTTCCCTCTACCTCTCCCAACCTAACTCTCTATCTCTCTCTCACACACAACCTCTCTCTCTACCTC